>CP139509.1:270661584-270689619 GCA_021014915.2 Artemisia tridentata subsp. tridentata | reverse complement strand
TGTCATTTGTATATTGTACATACCTGATCAACGTGTTATCATAAACCTTGAAGAACTTCTTTATATACAGCATTTTTAGTAGTGTTTATTAAATCACCTCTACTCACAGCATGCAACATTGGCATTCGTAGCTGATTGGTGCAACACCTCATAGTTTCGTGCATCTCTCGGAGAGTCTTCTGACTATGGCTGCACATAGGGATGATTAATACTTTATGGCCAACTTTCCAATAAATGGTTTAAATGCTCTGCAAAGATTAAATGTTGCGTCTAGTGTGAAAGACCATGTACTATTAGCATAAACTACCAAGTCCCATTGACCCAACAAAGCGAGAAAAAAGAGCAATAACTGAACAATATTTCAGTAAATGGTGCAGTTTTTTTAGCAGTACCCAAAAACCCTTACAAAAACAACCAAGAGACTCCTTTATTGCTGTTGTTTTGGAGCATGCAATAAAGTCATCCGAAATCCTACTAAAATCCATCCAAACACCTCGTTGAAAATGACCCAGTTCATCCTTTACTGTTGCTATTTCATAGCAGTCCCGAAGACACATTAAAAACAGCCTACAAACATTTAAGAGCAATATTAAGTGGCATGCTTGACATGAGACGGTTAGGACGAAGTCATCTTGGTACATTCTACTTGTAATGTATCAAAAAGTTACATTTAGGTACACAGATTACGCTCCTATAGGTTTCAACTTGTTGACCCTCTAATGGTGTGTCTATTGATATACTTCCAGATAGCTTTGACATCTGCTTGGAACACCTTCTTCAAAGGAACACGCCACAACTTGATCTTCAAATACTGGCAATGATTGGCATAACTTCCGTGGCTGTTAAAGTTGTCTATTAACACGCCTGATTGTGACGCTAGTTGTGCCCCTCCTTCAACTGTGCCAACCTAGAACAAAAAAGCGTGCAGCTTTCAGCGTATGGACAAAATGAGTTTGACTAAAAAAATTGACTATCCAATGATAAACTAAGATTAGTTGTGGCCCTTCCATATTTTACCCGAGTCCCTAAAATAATAGGTTTATCAAACAATTACTTATCTAAGGAATATGCAAACACAGGCTATTTTTAGACATTCCATCAAAATCCAGTTCTTCCATAAACATTCGGATTCTGTTTCTACAAATATGATCTAAATAAGCTGAAATGACACGGTACCTGTGCTCTTGCTTATGCCTCTATTTGAGTTCCCAAAACTAACCTGAAAAGCATAAATTCGTGGCATATCACATCGGAAACTATATGTGAACTGAATAAAATAGATATAACGATAAGAAAATATGTTACCTCCATGTCCTTGACCACTGCATCATTCGTAAGTATGGAAGCTTCATCATGTGGTGTCATATCCAAAGAATCTCCCGTAGACAATTTGCCAACCTGAAAATTGGTCAGAATATAAGTTGACAACCAACTTGGAGTAAAAGGGATGCACACTCTCCTTGCAGGTTCGATATTCGAAAAAGGAATGATGAAACAAATATATTATTTCAAATTTCTTGATCATTTAATTGTCCACAGCAGACCAACTCAATGTGAATTCATTTTAAATGTAATGAGCATGAGACATGGCTCCAATAGTATGGAGTATTATTTTTATCTCCACATTTAATTTATTTAGATGACTGGTGCAGGACTTCAAGAAGGACATATAAATTCGCTGATTCGTTAGATGTGATTTCAAGAAGGAATATATTAAGCTTACTGGGATTGGTATCCTTCTATCATGAAAAGCAACCTCTGATGCAACATACGCGTCACCAATACCAGCTCCTTTTGCCTGCAAACATCCAAAGATCATAATAATGCCTAATAAAACTGCAGTTTCCAAACGTAAAGTGGTTACTAAAATATGATTGACAAACATTATTCTTTTTTCATTTTCATGACAAATTTGGGTCCTTCAAAAATACTGGGCCTAAACTCCTTGCTTTGATACTAAAGGAATTATCAGATAAAAGGCACATCCTAAAACATAAAAAGATCAGGAATCGGTCTACCAAAAAAATCAGGCTCACAATAATGAAAGTTAAAATCAGTATAGCACCATACTTTAAAACCACCAGCAGTGGCATCATTTATAATCAAATGTGGTTGTAAGGCCTGAATAGCAGCATAAGTCACAATGTTGGTCCTTGTTGAATAATAAGTAGCAAAAATCTATAGTTTGTCAACCAAACAAACGCGAATTATGACACACATAACGGCCAAAAATTCAATAAGAAAGCCTTACCAAAAAGTGTACCAGCTGTCGTTGGTGTTTGTTCATTCATAGAACACGACGGCACAGTAAAAACAGATCGGGTATCCTCATTAGACATAAAACCCTCGAAAGTAGTGGCAGGCATATTGCAAGAGGCTGTAAAGGATCTTAGCGACTATCGAGTGGATAGGGCATCTGAGGTAGGGTCAAGAAGATTGGGCTGGACAGAAGTGGATCGAGCTAAAAAGCGGGCCAAAGTACCGGAAGTCCAAAACGACGTTAATGGCGTCCTGCATTAACACTTATTTTTAACATAAAGGGTGTTTGGGATTGCATTATTTTCTGCATAACTGCTTATCCTTTTTTTTTAACATACGCAGCAAACTGCTACTGAGTATATCAAATAATGTCGTACATGTATTAGCATAATCAATTCAAGCGAAAAAAGCATGTTAGTACTAACAAATTGCTGACACCTTATGGCAATCCGCTTCTCAGCTTGTATCCAAATGCATCCTGGTTCCATGATGAAGTTCCTTTCTTTTATGGTGTTTCGGATTTTCAAGATAGTCTCTCAGCTCAAAAGAGCCAATATTCATCCTCGAAAATATTTTTTTTTTTTTTGCACCTATCCAGAAATAAGACATACCTCAGTATTCTTAAGCATGACCAAATTAACATTTTCAAACATGGGCATTTGTATCTTTGCTACTGAAATACCCAAATATATATATATATATATATATATATATATATATATATATATATATATATTAAAGTGTCCTGTATTATGATATTGTACAACTGTATAAGTAAAAGACTGTACCTTGGATGGTCTTTGCTGGATAATATTACACGCTCGAAAATATTGGAAAAAAGGCCTTCTTGGGCAAATTAGCATAGTTGGGTAACCTGAAAACCAAGATTAGCGTAAATTAGCAATGTACATCCCTAACGCCAGCAAGCACACTAAAACAAACACCCCCTTAAATAAAAAGAAAAGTGAAGCGAATTTGCCAAAACATAAAGTTACATGTTGTGTAACAACAGCCTGTAATTGTATAGCCTGATGTGTTTGTTCAAGCTTATAAGCTCATATGCCCAAAAGATAATAATATCGCATAATGGTGCACAAAATGTTAAATTCACTAACAGGCGCATACCCATTACACTTTTTGGTCGCCTTTTAATTGATATGATAACGATTAATAGAATACACTTTAATTTCTTTCCTAGTCCTGTCCCATTGGTGAGTTTGTGCAGTAGCATTTACATGGCCCTATCTCTTAAAAATTTTCAAACTCTGGTTCATAAATGACAAAAGTGATTATATGGTTAATCCCATCATCTAAAAGGCGACTCAATTACGAAATGGCCAGATTTACCTTTAAACGTTTTACTTTAATTTTTTTTCCGACAACTTATCGTGTTGCTACTATAAAATTGAAAAAAAGCTAAGGAGGAAAATTTTGCCATCGAAAATGTGCGGAAAGTTATTTCGCTACTAACTATCTGAAAATGCTATATTTGGCACTGATCTTAAGAATCTGGTCTAAATTGCCATTGAACATGTTTAAACCCCTGATTGAATGCGTTGATGTGACACTTGGGACAATTACAAACCCAATGGCATCAGGTTTGAGTGCATGCTTTAGGCAAGAGAAACGGTAAAGGTCCCATTATGAGTCTTTGTCAAACACAAACTGATAATCAGTAAGGATATTGCTACTATATTATCTCTTCCACGTATAAGTACAACCGTCACAGAAAAAAAAGTGTGTAAGCACTAATAATGAATATGCAACAGTTGTACCTGCTTGTGCGCGTGTCCGCCTACCCTATAGTGGGATTGCGTTGTTGCTTCGAGAACGTTCTGAATTTTTGTGCGGGACAGCAGTTGTGGGCGAGCTCTTCGAATCAAATGCAGGAACATCACCCGGCTCTGTAAAAGTTCCAATTAAGTAGTATAAGTAGCCAGAGAACGTAAAACCAAAGAATAAAAGGATACAACAACGGGCAGTAAATATTCAAGATACATTCATTAGAAGACGCGACCGCATGAGAACTGGAATGAGAAGCTTCCGTTGTCAATATTCGGCAAAAGGAAGCAAAAAAAAAAAGGCTCTAAAACTGGGGCTGCCACAACTTACGTTCAATAGTCTCCAGAACGGATGCAAGAACTTGAGTATTTCTGGCTGTAATAAAAACAACATGACATAAGTCGGTGCACCCGCATATGGCTGATCCGAATTGAAAACGAAAGCTGGTCTGCTGGCTGTTCATTTGGTTCGCTAGACAAAAAACTTCTCGAAGCACCAATATCCATAGTAGAGGAACCTGTAAACGAAGATGACACACGGTACACGATAAACGCAACCAACACAAAGCTATCATAAAGTGCAGTGACATAGTATGTAAAAGTACCTTGAACCTCATATAATCGTACGTCATCCACCTTCCTTTTCCCCTTCCCGGTAACAGACGTGTTTAACAAAGGGCGACAGTTACCACCAGGCACCATTGTTCTCTTTAATGGAGTGAGAGAATGATTTTGATAAAAGATTGTTTTTGATCTTACACTTTTACACTTACCATGTCCAACTTTGTTTATAGATAGTTGCTTTGGTTGCTTTAATTTTCCATCATCATCAAATGCTTTTTCTGTCAAAAATTATAAAGAATATCATCAACTTGTATATACTAAACATGCAAGTGTTCTTCAGCATCCACCATCCAAAACAAAACTCAACCCAATGTTTTCTACTACAGAAAGTTAACACTTCATAGGAAACAAAAAACCGGGTCAAAAAGACTTTGCACAGATCAAGAACAAAAGGTATGTCGATGTATGATTTCATATCACGTAGAAACAATACTTTTTGATTTTCAGGAAAGTTTCTATCCCAGATTATCTCTTATTACATTGGTAATGATTACAAAAATATGAATAACATCAGTTAGATCCACACGATAGCCTCTTATACTTTGTTAGCAACGGTATGTTAAACATATAATTAACAGTCGAAAACAATCACGTAAGAATGCAATCATGTTCAATTATATATTAAAATGTACCTTCAAAGAAAAATGAAATCTTCTCTGCACTCTCATAGAAGTATTCATCACTTGTCTTTTGCTGAACAAAACAAATAAACGCCACTGTCTCAATCCAACATCTAATCTAGGACTACTTTTTAAAAAAATATATTCATTTATTTTGTTCTGATACAACGGATAGGCAGTTTCGAGTGTGTTTGTGATTTGCTTATCCAAAACTGCTTAGCAGATTATCTGTGAATGAAATAAACTGTTTTGAATAAGCAGCTTAAAACTGCTTATCCAAAACACCTTATTTTAAAAAGCAATAAACAGAATACTACTTTCAGGCGCGATTGCTTATTAAAAATGCTTATCTACTCGCAGCTTTTCAAAATAAGTTGTTTTGAATAAGCGGTTTTCAGCTGCTTCTTCAAAACAGTTTATTTTATTCACAAATAATCTGATAAGCAGCTTTTGGATAAGCAAATCACAAACACCCTCAAAAGACAATGTAACCAATTCTAATAAGCAATCCTAAAGAAGTAATTCTAATAACCAATAACACAAAGTTTCTTACTTTCTCAAAATCATAGCAAAACAATATATAAAAATGAAATCTTTAACCAAAAACTAATCTTCATAAAAAAGAAACCTGATTCTTGGTGGAAAAAACAGAAGCAGAAGAAGAAGGATCAAAACCATCAAGCAGTTGATCCATTCTTTTTCTTAAAGCATCAACTTCTTCATTACTTGAAAATGATTCAATAACCAAATACCCTGTAGAAATCAATTCAATTTTTTTATTAAAAAAATGCATTAATTAAATGGGTATTAGTATAAGATGATTATGATGATGGTACCTTGTGTATTGAAAAAGTGAAGCTGATCGGAGGTCAACGTTCCGACGAGTCCCATGGTTGATTGAGAAATCATTAACATTACTATATTTACACTAATAATAAGTATACAAACCTTTAATGACTTAAATAAGTAGATTACCATCAGTCCCGATCTGCTGTTACACCTGATACAATCCAGGTTGAAGCTCATGTTCACAAGCCCACCGTTTCACTCGAACTGGAGATGTCTGGAAAGGAGCCGGTTCCCATAACTGCGAATTCTGAGATGTACAGTAGCATTAGCGATTAAGGGGATATTGTAAATATACATAATATAATTGATAATTTATCAATTTATAGATGTATTAACAATTATTCTAAAGAAAACAAATGTTGACATATGATGATTCACGATTTGTGTTTATGGATCGACGTAGGTTATTTTTGTGTTATATGTGAATGATTTAGATATGGCTACACGCTCCTGTTATTCAGATCAATTGTTTCAGGCTCCTCTTAATACTGCCTTTATAAATAAACATTAGGGTTTTCAAAAAAAAATTTAGTTTATAATCCATTATTTTTGTGATATGCATTTGAAATTCAAAATGGATCATAATGAATAATTTAAAATCAGTATGTATAATTTTGGAAGGCAATAATCAGTTTCAGAGATTTTAGGGAGATAATAAAGGAGTGAGAGAATGATTTTGAATGAATGATTGAGAGAATGATATGCTGATTTTTAGGGAAGTTAAAGCATGTCATTTTTGTTTTTCAAATGTATATCACAAATGGATATACGCTGATTATATGCACGTAGTTATTGTTTCGAAAGCTTTAAACCAAAATCATTAAGTGATCTAGTGGTAGGCATGCTTGTTTCATTAAGCAAAGATCATGGGTTCGATTCTTACTAATGACGAATTTTTAAATTTTCGAATTTTAGTGCATGCTTAGTGTGTGCCATGTCATCATTAAAATGCCATGTCTTTTGAGTCATCATTGAGGTGGCATTTCTACGCTTATGTGTCGCTGTAATGTTAGACAAATATATAGTTAAAGATATATATATTATAATATATATATATATATAATATATATATATATATATATATATATATATATATAAGAAAATTAACAACAAAATGAAATTTCAAATTGAATAAAACTCGAATGTATATAACTGAACATAATATACAATTGTAATGTCGTACATAATCAAATTCTCAAGTACCATAATTTAAAGACTTTTGACTCTTCGCCATCCTAGCTTGCTTTATAGCTTATATAGAGACATATTTTTTGCGCTTCGATGGTACTATTGGTCCACAATTGTTGTCACTAATCTATTGCATCGTATTTGTTGGTGTAACCTGTAGTAAACAAAAGACGCTTGTATCAAACATTGAATTAAATATGAAGATTTATATATATGTAGGTTGAAAAAACACATGTATGTACCTCATCTTCAAGATAACTTGATCCTTTGGCCATGCAACAAAACCACCTATGCCCTCCTTACCTGTTTTTAACCCATTATTTGCTACGTCCGGTATGCATGCTGCATCCACTAACGATGAATCAATTGACACTCTGTAGCAATCATTTGGGAGTGGTTGGTTATGCAGCATTTGCTTTCCATGAGACTTGTATACGGTACCCAAAGCAACGATATTTGCTTTCTTTAAGAGCCACAGTTTGCACTTAAATCTCTAAAAAAAAAGAATTTTTGCTTGTATATATCAGAAATTATTTAAACAAAAGAATAACAAGAAACAGGTTGAAATACACACTGTTGGCAATGCTTGTGTTGGAGACACATTTTGTTGCGATTGGGAATCTAGAGACCCGTTTTGTCGTGACTTAGGCTTTTTCTTAGGTCCGACAGTTTTAGCAGATTCCTATATGTATATATAAAACACGTTACATTATTTAAACAAAAGAATAACAAGAAACATGTTGAAATACATACTTTTGGTACTCCTTGTGTTGGAGACACATTTCCCTGCGATTGGGAATCCGTAGATCCGTTTCGTTGTGACTTAGGCATTTTCTTAGGTCTGACAGTTTTAGCAGGTTCCTATACGTACATATAAAACACGGTACATTAGTCATGTATGTAAAATTCAAAAATCAAAGGGGGAAGTTTTATTACTTACCATTGTTTCCATTACCTTCTCCGAAGTTACAAGACTATTAGACTTCTCCTGAATTGTCGCATTTTCAGCACGTACAACATCACTTGGCTGAGTTTCGTCCACCTCATTAGCGCTGCTATCTATATTGTCAATGGCCATTGGAGTCACCTGCAATTTAAATTAAGAAATACATTGACTCATCAGTTTATGTTCAATGCCTGCTATCATTAGCATCAGTGATGTTAGCATTAGAAAATGAAATTGTTAACAACATAAAAAATGGCTTACATCTGAGGCTACTGGCAAATTTAACTGCACCCCTAGTTAACCCAACTGTGCCATCAGTTGAGTAAGTATTCCCTTTGTTGCTTTCATCTCATTGGACAATTTCTTGACCAGTACATCTTTTTTGGTCATCTCGGTGGATAATTTCTTGACCAATAAATCTTTTTCTTGACGCTCGCTTCTCTCATTATCAAGTTGAGTTTGAAGTAACTCAAGCCTTTCATCATTTTCTTGTCTGCTTCGAGGAAGACCAAAATACCTCTTGTATGTGACTCCACTTCCCACTCCTCTTGCATAACCTCCCTTTTCCTTACCAAACACAACTGTCATGGCATCAGTGCCATTATCAAGACTCAAGGTTCCTTCCTTTATATGGTCATCAGCTTCTTTCTGCACAAAAAATAAGGGAACTGTTGGGATTAAAAGTCTTCTTGATGCTGTTAGAGTAACTACTGCTCATATTTGTGTTTATGCTGCTCAGTTGGAGTTAGTGCTGCTCATGAACTTCAATGAAAAAAATGCCAAGTGTTTACTACTGCTAGTACACAGTTACTGCTGTTAGTACGCAGTTAATACTGCTGGTATACAAGTTACTACTGCTAGTACACAGTTAATGCTACTGGTATATAAGCATAATAATTGAATTTGCAGTCAAACTTACAAGTTTTTCTCCCACTGATCTAATCTCATCATCTGGATATTCCCCGTCTTTGTTTACCCTTCCTTTCAACCACATTATACCACGCGGGGGTTCTTCATCTGCTTCAATTTCTTTATTTTCGATCTAATAAACATCAAATGCATACACATGTAAAGTTAAACCAAGATAATCGAAAATATGAGGGTATTAAATGCAAATGTACAAATTGTGCAATGTAAATAGATTCATTTCTCAAATTGTGCAATTTGTAAAACAAACATTATGTAATCTTACCATTTTCTCTTTGACATAAACATATCCACCTCGTCCCATTTTATGCTGATAATTATTTTTGGAACGCGCCATCTTAGCTTTATCTGATTTATCTAAAAACACAAAATCACAAGGCGTTTAGATGCGGTAATGCTGCAAACTGAAAATTATGAAATGACATACAGACTTAAATAAAGATGACTAATTAAAACCTTGTATGCATCGGTGGTCGTGTAGTTTACAAACTCGACCCAGTCTTCTGATGTCACAAATGCACTATACTTGGCCGGGACTTCATTCAGTTTCGAAGGTGTATTTAGGTTGGCCAAAATGTATTTTTCTCTGAGCTTCATTCTGAAATTCCTTAGCAGTTGAGCAAGACGAGTCATTATCAATTTTCTGAATGTCACGTTAACATCAAAATATTGCTGCAAAGATTAACACAATGTTGTTAATTAGTTGCACATAATGTAACTGCATAGATAAACTTATGTAGTACTGGGTTACAAAATAGTATATATCTACCGTGATTTCAGCCCATAGTTTATCTCTTGATTCTTTATTCACCTTCTTCCAGGAAAGAATCTTCAAACCTATGTGCTCACGAACCAGATCTCCTAAAAAACTTGAAAACAGTGCTCTGTGTTCCCCTGATACCCTATTCAATGCATCGATGGTTACCTTGAGCTTTATTCCACCAGGTTGGCCAAATCGCAGGCGAAACTTAAATAGCCTGGTTATGCCCCTCTTAGCTAGTATCGTACCTGATTGGTTGGTTCCAGGCGCATCTAGATCTTCATCATCAGAATACTTTTCGTATTCATATTCTAAGTTGTTATCATCATGTTCATTATCAGCAAGAAGCAAAAGATGATTATCAACAATGGGTTGAATTTCCATAACTCTTGAGCAACAATGGGTAAAAGAAAATGAATCTGGCTTAGAGAGTATTGGTGATAGAAGATTTATTTTTGTGTTTTCTTTGCAGTCTTTTTTTTAGGAGAGAAAAGAGGGTAAATGAAGAATATGAATCGTTATTCTTGGTAACTGCTTGTAATTAGGTGATTTAAATATTTTTGATCAAAATTTTGGCTCCAAGTTCTAATTAGAAATTAACAATTGAATTATTCAAAATTTTTGCCTTTGAACCTGTTAATTAAAGCATAAACTTGAATAAATCAAAATTTTGGCTCCAAATGTTATATATCAGTATCTTAATCGAAAATGCACCATCTAACTGTGCAACCATCACATCAAGAACACAAATTGCTACCATTTAACAAACCGAAACACTTACATAATTACCAGTTATTGTACCCTTAATAATTACATATACAAAACACAAATTGCTACCATTTTTTTTTTTGAACATTGAAGACTTTTTATTCATATATTGAAAACCAAAACCAGCAAGTTACTAGGGAATACAGAAAAGAGAATATTGAAAACATACTATAGTACATACATAAGGGAAAATCAGGAGCTAATTAAAAACCAAGATATAAGAGTTAAAAGTTGAAAGATGCCACATATATAAGAGTTAAATGTCAGAATTCTACCAAATACCATTTACAAAACACAAAAGCTGTTAATGTATATCCTAAACCCCTAAACCATCTTCCTCTTGCCTTTCCCATGGCTGCCAGAAGGTGCTTCAAAACCTATAGGATTCTTCTTACACGGCAGTCCCAAGATAATATCCTAAGTTAATTTCTTTTTGTGTGCCTTTTCAACTGGTATTTGAACTTGCACAGGGAGAGCCAGGATAGGAGCTTGAGATGGGAGTTCCTCTGGAGGTTCAATGGCTTGGAAAGGTTCCACTTCCCAAGTATCAGTACTTGCATCAGAATGTTGCTCTGGATAATACCAAGCAAGGAGGCCAGGAAGGATGTTGATAGCACCATCATTTGATTCTGAACTGCTTGAATCAGAAGAAATTTGTATGACATCTACAAATAACAACTGTTAGATCAGTTTTATTAATTCAAATGTTAAACTATATCACAATCAAAGAAAAACCATTTGATGGTTTACCATTGTGTTCTCATATTTGGTCCTCTTTTATGGTATCCCAAACAATGAAGCAATGTTGCACAAACTTGGATGCATTTCAAGTCTCATTGGTGGCCAACTAGGCTGCAATTGAAGTCTCAATTGGACCACTCAGTGTACTCACAAACATTGGACCTCTCAGGGTACTCATAAACAGTTCAAAAGCCTGTATTCGTAGTCTCAATAGACATCTCAGTGTACTCTAATAGGCTGCATTTGAACCTCTCATTAGTGGCTAAGCACAAAAAAGTCTGCTAGGTACTCTCATTACTGGTCAATCACAAACTAGGCACATTCCAATGCTCTCATTGATTTAGACCTCTCAGTGTACTCACAAACAGGCAACAAAAAATACTCAAACACAAAACACTTAATTATACATAGCATAACAACCATTATGTATACAAAAATCAAAGTATGGAAAACAAAAAAAACAGAGCATACATTAGACATAGCATAACAACCATTATAAAATACAAAACAACCCCATTTTACATTAGAATCGGTAACAACCACAAACATCACCATTTATAGATCAAAAGCCTGATACTAATTATTGTACAATCAATCATCAACTGATATGTGAAAACATTAAAAAAACATACCTTTGTTGTTATTTGCATTCATTATTTGCGCGTTTGTGTTTGCCAGAAAAATGTGTGTTTTGATTAGGGTTTATTGATTATTGTGTGTTTACAAATGATCGGGTAAAGGGATTAATTGCCGGTTGACTAGTGAATTTGCGGTTTGGTTTAACTATAACTGACGTGGCAAGATTTGTAAAAGAAAAAAAAATAATAATAAAAAATAAAAAAAAAAAAAAAAAAAAAAAAAAAAAAAAAAAAGCTAATGGTGCTGATGTGGCGGTGAAAACCGGCTATAGCCGGTAACTAGGGATGGCAACGGTTCGGGTTCAGGGCGGGTTTTAGTGTACCCATACCCGAACCCGTGTATAATATACCCGTACCTGCCCCATATCCCACCAGATACTCGATTAATATTATCCATCGGTTTTTTGGGTTTCCCCGCGGGTATTGGTTATCCGTAATTGAATATTATATGGACAAAATTGGCGGTATTAAGATTAAGTCACACTAAAATCCACCGACGAAACAAAAAAAAATACTCTAATATAATCAAATTTTTTAAAAGTTAACGAAAATGAATATCGTATCAAACGATTTAACGCAATGTATCGCAACGCAACGTACTCGGCATGATATTCACCAAAAAAAATCAAATGCGCAAGAGTTTTCAAAATTTAATCATTCTCATTTCCAAAAACAATCTCGTTTTAGCCTTTTAAAAGGGTTTTGTATCATCATTCGTGTAACGGTAGAGAACACGGACTCACGAGTACTCACTCAAAAAAAAAGAATAACCGAATAGTCGAGAAGAGTATTGAGGATAACTCGAGTCGAGACGAGATGACGAAAAGAAGTCAAAGAGATAACTAACAACAAACATATCAAATAAGATGAGTTGATTGGTAATCGTCGGTATTTTCCCATAATCCCATTTTTTAGTACAAGGTATATATACTTGTTTTATGATTTAAAACAAGTTTGGACTTACGACAAAATTAATCGATCTTTGGAAATAACAAAATTTCGCCATGAATCTTTCATTTATCAAACGTTTCCTAGTCAAAAGACTTTATTGAAAATCATTTTCCCGAGTAATTTATAATATAACGAGTATTTATACAAACCCTAAACCCTAAACCCTAAACCCTAAAACCTGAACGCTAAACCAATCCGTAACTCAAAAAATAACCAAACGAATAGTCCAATAAATCCAAATATGTTAGTCTACGGGTAGCATGTCTCGAATAGTCCAATAGCCCTTGTGTGTTCCGTTTTTATCCCAAATATCTCACAAGGTTTTCAAAATCGGTATCCTACTTAGGATCGATTTCGTCTTTGCAAGATCGAGATTGTAAGATCGGATCGGGATCTTAAGATCCTACTATAATGTCATTTTGTTAATAGTTTTTGTAATATTATACAAATCTATAAATTAATATATATCATAAACACAAACTATGTAAATATTTCATAGAAATGTTGTCTTAAATTATGATTATGAAAATTTTAAGAATATTAACATGTTTTTTTTTTTTTTTTAATTCTACAAAATACATTCCATACCTTTTTAGTTTTTTTAGTTTGTGGTTCGAGAAGTAAGATCGGATCGTCTTAGATCTTAAGATCCTATGGTAAAGATCAGGATCCTATAAGATCTTAAGCTTTTAAAGATCCTTTGTAAGATCCGGATCGTTTTTGCTTTGCAGTATCGTAAAATCGTATGATCCTAAGATCAAGATCGGGATCCTGAAAACCATGGTCTCACGTACACTTCTAATTTCCTTACTTCGTTATTAACCAAATTTAATAATAAATATCTTTACAGCTTTTAATTTAACAATTGTTTTTATTTCTTTCTTTTATTTTGTCCAAGTCGAGTCAATATCAAGTCGCAACAAATGAGTTACTATTTCCTTTCGAGTCACAGTCAAACATTTATTCCCTCGGGTCAACAATAATGAACCCGATCCCAAATCATTCAAAACATTCCCTCTGTTTCATTTTGTCGAGTCAAACCATAATCAACAAGTCAATTAGTCAATCCAACACCAAACACAATTCCAAATCAACTATGCTAGTCAATCCAAACCAAACACAAACCAAATCTGAACAATATTATCCATCAATTTACTTTTGGCGCATTTCCATGGTCCCTTTTCCGCCTAAAGTATTGGGAACCGTTCATATACCTCTCCATCCTATTTATACCTATCGGTTGGAAAACCATTCATAATCAACCGTTCATATACAACTCCTTTGATATTTTCATTAGATATTATATTTCAAATTTCAATGGCTGAATCCTCTTCAATTCCTGTTTCTAACAAAATCAAACGCCCAAGGGATGTTTCTCCTCCTCCAATCCTTGAAAAGTTAAATAAAACTTTTGACATATCCCAAGATATTTGGGAGAAATGTCATTCTGGCAAATATGGAACTGAAAAAACATTGGTAGATCTTTACAACAAGCGTATAAAGAGGCTAGAAGAAAAGAACAAGGAAGATTTAAAGATCATATTGGATCATCAGAAGAAAGTAGATGATCGGAACAAAGAAATAGAAGATACAAGAGTGAAAATAGTTGGTGCTTACAAAAGTAATGAAGATAGTTTATATATTTCTTAATGTATCTTTTGTATAGTTTATATATTTCTTAATGTATCTTTTGTATCATTATCTTATTTTGACTATGTTAATGTATATTCATACAAGTTTATGATATTTGAATGCAGTTATTATTATTAGTTTATGATATCAGTGTTTCCCCTGATGTTAAAGGGGTGTTTGGTTTCTTTGATAATAGCAGTCTTTTTTAAAAATCTACTATTTAATACTTAGAAGACTGAAACAGTAAACTGTGTTGTAATGCAAGAACAACAATATCACCAAAACTGATTAAGTGACTTCCTTTACACTTAATCCCTTCCAAATGTATGAGTGCAGTCTGGTTTTAAAAGAAAATTGAGTTCATACTGCTGAGAAAAAGTTTTTGCACAAAGTTTGTACTGCTAGGCAAAAAATTGTACTGCTAGCGTAAAACTTTGTACTGCTGGGTATCCGTTAGTACTGTTTGGGAGTGCAGGGTACGTTTGTGTCACTTTTTACTTAAAGGGTATAAGTCCCCAATTGCGGCACACAATCATATTCACGCACACATTACTCTCTCTCTTCCACGGCCTAAACGAATTTTAATCGTCATATTGTAAAACCCCCAAATCAAAGCATAATGTCGAACCTAACTTTTACCGAACCTCATAATAATGTTTCCTTTTTAGAAAAATCCAATGAGTCTGTAGATTTTACTGATATCATTGATTTCCTTAATGCAAGTTATATTAACTTTGCATTAACAGTAAAACCTACTACATATACTTCTAACATTATCTAGTTTTGGTCGTCTGCTAAGGTCAAAACTATTAATGGAGAAGTACGAATCCATGCCCTTGTAGATGGGTAGAGGATTCTCATTACAGAGGCGTCTATTTGAAGAGATCTTCTCCTAGATGATGCTAACGGAGTTGAGAATCTTCCAAATACTACAATCATTGAAAAACTTTCACTGATGGGCTATGAGAGAAAATCAGATGCTTTAAAGTTTTATGAAGGTAATTTTTCTCCTTAGTGGAAATTCTTAATTCATATTGTCTTAGGGTGTCTAAGTCCAAAGACCACTGCGTGGAATGAATTTAGCAGTAATTTAGCTTCTGCTATAATTTGTTTAGCTGAAAATAAACAAAGATTTAATTTTTCAAAATTAATTTTCGATAGTATGGTTAAGAACTTGGATAGTTCTTCAGGTAAATATTTTCTATATCCAAGGTTTTTGCAACTCTTTTTGGACAACCAATATGAAAATAAGAAAAGTCACAAAAGAGTTTATTCCACTCCCTACCTTACCAAAAAGGTTTTTGCTAATATGAAGAGAGATGGAAAAGATTTTTCAGGGACTATGACACCTTTGTTTCCAACAATGGTGGCACTAGTCCAAACCCAAATGGGTGAAGGTTCAGCAATCCCAGCTGGTACCCATCACACACCCACAATTTTGGCAACATCTCATCAACAACAACAAAAGACCTATAAACGTAGGACTCACACCAAGAACACTAAGCTACCTCAGGCTAGTGGTTCTATACCAACTGTTGCAGATGAGGCTATCACTGGTGGGGAGAGTGACATGTTGGCAAGGGCTGCCACTACTGTATCTAGCTTAGATGCAGCACAAGACAGTGGTAACATCATTAAGACCCGAACCAAGACAACTTCTAATGAGTCAGGTCCTTATGGAACTGATTCAGGTGAAGGACCTAGTCATATGGAAACAATGGGGGGTTCAGATGTTCATCCTAGGGGTGAGACTGAACTTAACTTTTCCAATGATCCACCTCTCGGGCTAGGTAACACAAGCCGAAGTGGTGAGGATAGTATGTAACTTTTGTATGAATTGAAGGATACCTGTACCAAGCTGTCTTCACAAATTGTTGGTCTACAAACACTAGCTGCTTCTCAAGATGGAGTCATCAAAGCTCAAGGAAAGGAGATAAAGGCTTTGAATAGAAGGGTTAGGTATTTAGAAGGAGTCAAAGGATCAAGAATTCCCAAACACAAGGTTAAATCTTCTGAAGCTTCTAAGGATGCTCCAAAACATGGGGGAATGAAGGCAAAGTTTCAGGGGAGGCTAAAGAGGGTGAAAGTATTGGTGCAGAAAGTGATCCAACAGAATTTTTAGTTGTTGATAACCAAGGGAATCAAGTGGTGATTGATAGTTATTTGGTCAAGGTTACAACTGCTGATAGTGCTACTGATCAGGGTATTAGTGCTACTAGTGGTCCATTTATTGCTGCTAGTGAGCCAGTTACAGCTGGTCGTACAAAAGCTAGTACTGCTACACTAGAGGATACAACTGCTGTTAGTATACTTGCTGAGCTAAAGACATCAAAACCAGTAACCAAAGGTGTTGTGATACAAGAGCCATCATCAAAGCCAAAAGCTAAACAATCAAATCCATAGGTTCAAGGCAAAGGTAAAGGGATTCTTACTAAAGAGCCTGTGGAGAAAACATTATCAAAAGAAGAGCAATTACAAGTTGATGTTGAAGTTGCAAAGAAATTAGCACAAGAGTATGAAGGAGAAAATCAGAGAATTTTTGAACAAAAGAGAATACAAGAAGAAAAAGATGCTAAAGATGCAGAGTTAATTGCTGCATGGGATGAGGAAAGGGCTCAGGTTGATGTTGATTGTGAGCTTGCTAAGAAACTACATCAAGAAGAGCAAGACCAGTACTCAATAGATGAAAAAGCCAGGATGCTGAAAGAACTTATTGATGGAAGAAAGAAGTTCTATGCAGCACAAAGATATAAAGCTAAGAAGAACAAGCCACCCACTCCAGCACAAAGAAGAGCTTTCTTGTGCAGGTATTTGAAGAATATGGACAATTGGAAACTAAAGGATTTGAAATTGTTGAATGATAAAAGAATTGAAGAATTATATGCAATTGCCAAGAGAAACACTGAAAGCTTCTTGAATGATGAGGTGGTGAAGGGCAGTGAAGAAAAGAAAGAAGAGAAAACAAGTTCCAAAAGAGCAGGTGAACAATTAGAAAGAAAAACAGTCAAAAGAAGAAGAGTGAGCACAAAGCAGAGAAAAAGCAGAGCACAGACCAAGAGCAAACTGAGCAACCTGATGCTGATATAGAACAAATGCAAGCTCACACTAAACTTGCAGTTGTATATGTTGGAGAGCCTGAAGGAGAAGCCATGGATGCAGAACCTTTAAATGTTAAACAACGCATTGTTGCTTTCAAGTCTGGATTTCAAGGGAAAACAGTTTATTATGATATTAAGAGGCCTGATGGTTCATCTCAAAGGTTTAAAAGCTTTCATCATATGGTTCATAATTTTGACAGAGAAGATATGGTGGCTCTATGGAAGTTACTCAAAGAAAGATTTGGTTATAAAACACCAAAATAAATCTATGATAGAGTCGTCTAGAATTACTTGAAGGTAATGTTTGAACCAAGTCATGAGGATGAATGTTGGAGAAAGCTAACGCCCAACACAGTTACAGAATGGAAACTTTTTCAAGGATGTACAGTACATGCTTTAACTGTAAATCAGTTGGTGATCTACATGCTTGTAGAAAAGGATTACCCTTTAAAAATTTTCAAAGACATTCTACATCAGATGTTGTTTGGGAAGATAAGACTCCAGCTTCAGTTTACTTATGATGAGATGGCTTATAAATTGCTCAAGAAGATGAAAAAGGATCTAGGACCCAAGAATATGTCACAGAATTAATTGTTTGGGATCATTACAATATTAAAACTGCTGAAGAGTTTATACTGCTAGAATGTATAGTTAGTACTGCTAGACTGATATAACATTTTTGAGTGTTTGGAATAACCTAGTTTGACTTATAAAGTCAACACATACAAAAAAAAAGTAGTAACCATACTGTATTGTTAATAACATATTAATTAAAACATATCAGTTAAATTACATTTACACTGAAAGACAACATAACATTTCTTGCAGGTGATTCACTTGGTTAATTGACTAGTAGGTGAATCACTTGGTTTATGAGTTGGAGGTTCTTCATTAGGTGTTTGACTTGCAGATTCTTCACTTGGTTTTTGAGTAGCAGGTTCCTCACTTGGTTCTTGACTTGGGCATACTCCACTTGCTGTTTCAGCTGCAGTTAGTTCAGTTTCTTCATCACCACTGCCCGAGTAAGCACCAACTCTTGTAGATGCATTAATATGTAAGCTAATTACATATCCACTATTATCTGTTGTAGTTGTGTTTTCCCTAGTAACACCACCTCTACCAGTATAAGATGGGGTTCCCCTTCTTTCAAGGCACCCTGGACAAACATACCACCTGAAATCCGTATAAGGGGGACGCCTTGCAAAAAAGGTCAATCCAACCTTGTTTTCACTTTCAACCCAACAGTCAATGCAGACCATTTGACAACCATTTTGTGCATCCATGGTGAAAAGCAATTGATATGATAAAGAGTTGATGATAACTGGGTAATTATATAATGCAGGAAAAAAAAGAAAATAATATTGTACAATGTGGTTGTTGAACAACTAGATAGGATTAAAGACAACATGAATGCTTACAATGGAGCCAAAACATTGAGATTTTGAATTTTTTGACTATTGCATACTATGACCATTTAGGACAAAGTTTTTGTTAAAATTATAAAAAATAGTCACATGAATATTTCACAATGTGACTATTTTGAATGTATTGGTCACATATAATATCCTTATAATGTGGCCATAAACATAATTTAGATACACATTTCTGATATGGTGTGGCTATTGTATAGCATATAGTCATATGATTGTGCTACAATTAAATGTGACCGTACACATTAGGATTTGGCAGGCAAACACACACTAAACTTTAGACACACATATTAACTTACGTGACCATATGTATCGAATTTTGGTTACACTTAATCATGTATGCCTATGGTTTAGTGTGACCATATATGACATTTGGTCACACTGTTCAAGTGTGTGACATATATTTTTCACTTTTAAATGCATATCGTGACTAATGCTTCAAACTTACTTTTCAGTTGTCACACATTTCAAATTCATATATGGCTAAATTTTTAACAAAAACTGGCAGTCAATTTTAAATAATGTGTGAGAAACATGAGTATATGATTTAGCCACATACACAATTACTTCACGTGACCATATATGGATTTTGGTCACACTGTTCGAATGTGTGACATATATTTGTCACATATGTATTTATATAGTGTGACTAATGTTTCAAACTTATTTTTATCTATCACACGTACGTCCCAAATTATAAGTGACTAAATAATCAAAACAAGTTTTACCAGATACCTTTAGTCACAAAAATATTCAAATGTGTGGCTGTAGCCTCAGATGTAATTCCGAAATGGTCACACAAGTCGGATCAAGTGTGGCTCTTTATTTTATTCTGGTACATTTAGTCACATAAATAAGTTACGGTGTGGCCGTTCAAAATACCACATGTGTGACGAAATCCTATATCTGTACTAGTGTATGTTGCTTGTCTAAAAGGGAAGCAACACAAAGCCACGTGTAAGTCCAAGATTCATAACTATAATACTAAGCCATTACACATGTTGCATATGGACTTGTTTGGTCCAACATCTATGAGTAGCTTAATGAATAAGAAATATTGTCTTGTTGTTGCTGATGATTCTAGTACGTTTACTTGGGTTTTCTTTTTGGGAACTAAGGATGAGACCAGTGGAATCCTTAAGAGTTTTATCACTGAGATAGAAAACCTAGTTGATAAGAAAGTAAAAATAATCAGACGTGACAATGGAACAGAATTTAAAAATAGAGTTATGAATGAGTTTTATGATCAGAAAGGTATTAGGAGAGAATTTAGTGTAGCTAAAACTCCTTACCAAAATGGCGTTGCTGAAAGGAGGAATAGAACACTTATAGAGGCTGCTAGAACCATGTTAGCTAATTCTAAGTTACCCACTACTTTTTGGGCTGAAGCAGTTAATACTGCTTGCTATGTGCAGAACAGGGTTTTAGTGGTTAAGCCTCACAACAAGACACCTTATGAACTTTTTAGAGGTAGAACACCTGCTCTATGCTTCATGAGACCATTTGGATGTCATGTTACTATTCTAAATACTTTAGATCATTTGGGCAAGTTAGATGGAAAGTCTGATGATGGATTCTTTGTTGGGTACTCTATGAATAGTAAGGCTTTTAGGGTATACAACATTAGAACCGGGAAGGTAGTAGAAAACTTGCATATGGAATTATTAGAGAATAAGCCTAGTGTTGTAGAAGAAGGTCCTAAGTGGTTGTTTGGTATTGATGTGCTAACAGAATCAATGAATTATGTACCACTTGTTGCAGGTACAAACTCTTATGATTTTGCAGGTACCAAAGATAGTTTCGATGCAGGTCAATCTAGCATGGAGACAGAATCTGGACAAGACTACTTTATGATGCCACTATGGAAAGATGGTTCACTGTTTAATTTATCTTCAAAGGATGCTGGCAATGATGAACCACAACATCAAATGATGCTGAAAATAAGGGTTCTGAAGATGGAAATAAAGAAATGGAGTTGATGATCAAGAGAATCTTGAAAACTGTACTATTGATGTTAGTATTATTGTGCCTGATGTTAGTACTGTTGGGCCAAATGATAAAACTGCTAGTCCAACAGTTACTAATGATGTTTATTTCTCTGATGATGAAGTGGATCTGAACAACATGCCTAACACTTATCAAGCTCCTACAACTCCAAATACAAGAATTCACAAAGATCATTCACTTGATCTTGTGATTCATGATGTACAGTCTGGTGTAAAGACAAGAAGAACGACAAAGACAAAGGATTCAAATGAACAAGGTTTTATCAGTGATGCTTATGAAGGGAAAACACGTAAAGACCTTCATACTTGTTTGTTTGCTTGTTTCTTATCTCAGGAAGAACCCAAGAAAATTGTCGAAGCTCTTAGTGTCCCATCCTGGGTAGAAGCAATGCAAGAGGAGCTTTTACAGTTTAAGCTTCAAAAGGTTTGGGTTTTAGTAGATTTACCTAAGGGAACGTGGGCAATTGGTAGAAAATGGGTGTTCAGAAACAAAAAGGATGAGAGAGGTATTGTCATTAGGAATAAATCAAGGTTGGTTGCACAGGGTTATACTCAAGAAGAAGGCATAGACTATGATGAGGTTTTTGCCTCTGTTGCAAGAATTGAGGTAAGAAGGTCATTTTTGGCTTATGCTTCTTTTAAGGGATTCATGGTGTATCAGATGGATGTGAAGAGTGCTTTCCTATATGGTACTATTGATGAAGAAGTTTATGTTATGCAACCACCAGGGTTTGAAGATCCTAATCATCCTGACAAGGTCTACAAGGTGGTGAAAGCTCTCTATGGTTTGCATCAAGCTCCAAGAGCCTGATATGAAACCTTGGCCAATTACTTATTAGACAATGGGTTTCACAGAGGAAAGATTGATAATACCTTGTTTATCATGAAGCAAAAAGGGGATATTTTGTTTGTCCAGTTCTATGTTGATGATATTATTTTTGGCTCTAGAAAGAAGGAGATGTGTATTGAGTTTAAGAAGCTGATGCATGACAAGTTCCAGATGAGTTCCATAGGAGAACTTAATTTCTTCTTAGGGTTGCAAGTCAAGCAGAAAGAAGATGGGATATTTATCGGATAAATATGTAGCTGATATCTTGAATAAATTTAGGTATACTGATGTCAAGACAGCTAGCACCCCAATGGATCCAGACAAGCCTTTGCTTAAAGATGCAGATGGTGATGATGTTAATGTTCATCTCTACAGGTCAATGATTGGATCATTGATGTATATCACATCATCCAGACCAGATATTATGTTTGCTATACGTGCATGTGCCAGATTTTAAGTCACTCCTAAGGCTTCACATTTATATGCAGTGAAGAGGATTTTTAGGTATCTAAAAGGTCAACCTAAATTGGGCCTTTGGTATCCTAGAGAGTCTTCATTTGATTTGGTGGTATATAGTGATAGTGACTATGCTGGTGCAAGTTTAGATAGGAAATCAACAACAGGTGGTTGTCAATTCCTAGGAAAATATCATGGCAGTGTAAGAAGCAAACTATAATGGCAAATTCTACAACTGAGGCTGAATATGTGGCTGTTGCTAGTTGTTGTGGACAAGTACTTTGGATTCAGAATCAAATGCTGGACTATGGATATAATTTTATGCACACCATGATTTTCATTGACTATAATAGTACTATATGTATTATTAAAAATCCTGTTTTGCATTCTAAAACACATCATATTGAGAATAGACATCATTTTATAAGAGACTGCAATGATAAAAAGTTAATTCAATTTGTTAAAATTCACACAGATAACAATTGGGCTGACTTACTTATAAAAGGTCTTGATGTTGGAAGGTTTCAGTACTTGGTTGCAAGTATTGGAATGCTAAATCCATAATTTTAATCTCTTTGTATTTTTGTAAAGTTTTGTAAAGGATTAGTACTGTTATGTGTTAATAATGCTAGTGCAAATTAGTACTGCTAAGTTAAAACTGTTAGTCAAAATTGATACTGTTCTATAGAAAATATTCTGCATTGTGCTTTCTTAGTTTTGGACTAACATTTGTAGGTTAAGCAAGCAGTATGATTGGTATTGATGCTATGTGAGAAGCTAAATTAGTGGAATGTTTGTCATGCTGTTGTTCCAAGATGGAGAATTTGATTCATGATAGAGGAGATTTGGGAATCACTTGAAAAGGGTTTTACACCTGAGTTGTGAGGTTCTTTAAAATCTTTTTCTTGAAAACAACTTATACCTATCAGGTGGTATTATTGAACATGAATTGATGGTCATAGTTAGTCAGATAGTAACTGAGCTGACTCACTCTTTACCATTCTATCATTTGATAGTGTGTTAGTCTAAGGACATCTAGTATTGAGAACACCGAGCAAAAGTGAATCTAATACATTTGTATTAGAGGTAACACGTGCCACGAGCTGGAAACCCTGTCAAGAAGGCTCTTTTAATGAGTCTATCTGATCAAAGGCAGTATTTATCCTGAAAATTATTGGTTCTCATACAACCAGAGTTTAAATGCAACCGAAATTGACTAAGTGTCTTCCTTTACACTTAATCCCTTCCAAATGTATGAGTGCAATATTGTTTTGAAAGAAAATTTGAGTAAATACTGATGAAAAAGTTTTTGCAAAAAGTTTGTACTGCTAGGAAAAAGTTTGTACTGCTAGAGTAAAACTTAGTACTGCTGGGTAACCGTTAGTGCTGTTTGGCATAACCGTTTTTTTATTATAGCTGTTGAGAGATTTTTGCTAACTTCCCTTGCTTATAGGTTTCCTAAATTGGATAAATTCTTTATCTTACTTTAACTTATACAATTCATTCAAGATAAGGAAACAAATTAACCAGTCGGTCAAATTGAAACCCTAATCATTCTTTATAAAATCTCAATTGCTTTTGCCAAACGCTCATACTTTCTTAATCAAAAATTACCTAGCACTCTAATAAACTTTTCTTGCTCATTATGGCTAATTTGGAATTTTGCGACAAGCACAACATGGTTGCATTCTTGGGGAAAACAGAGGGAAGTGATGGCTTTCATCAGATAGTAGATTTCCTAAATTCTAGCCACATCAAGCTCTTACTATGAATTCTACTATCTCTGTCTCTCAAATCAAACAGTTTTGGCAGACTGCTACTGCCAATACACTTGATAATGGAGACAAAGATTTAATTGCAACAGTGGATGGCAAAGCCATAACTATTACTGAGTCATCCATTAGGAGACATCTCAAACTAACAGATGATGATGGTATTTGTTGGGTTTTATATTTAGTTGATAATACAACACAATAAAAGAAGAATGAAGCAAATACGAAACATGAAGGACTTAAAAGACAAAGATCGAATTCTACAAGTTATGGAAGATTATAGAAGATTTCTTTTAAAGATAAAGATTAAAGTTAGGAAGATTTGTTTCCTTATATTGTTATAAGTCTTTTGTAAACCCTAATATCTCTAAGTTTAGTGTGTGCAAAGAAAAGATGTAGACGTCTAAGTTTAGTGTATGTCCTAGGCGTGGGTTTGTAGAAAACGCCTAGAGTTTGTGTTTGTTAAGTCTCAATGATCTTATGATCCTTGTTAGATTAGTAACCGTTCTACACTTGATCAAGTAGAATTGGGGCTTATCGTGTTTGTAATTGTATTATTATGAAGACGATGACGAAGAAACCTTGTTACAATAACATTGATGTTTTGTTCAATCCGCTGCGTATATTGTTAATCTTTGTTATTGTTATTCCTAGTGCTCAAAACGATCTAAGGAGTTCAAAAAAACTCCACAATTGGTATCAGAGCTCAGGGAGCTCGTGATCTAGAGATGTTACAAGGTTTTTGTTGTCGAGAAGAGCAGATTTGAAGAAAGAATGAAGATCGATTTTAGGGTTTATCAGAAACTCGTTTTTAGGGCTTGTTCTTTAATGTTTTTATGGTTGATCTGGTTATCATGATGTGTTGCTGCTGTAGTCGACCACTTCATCACACTTTAAAGGTATATAAAGATGTTCATGTTTATGCTACTACGTTTCCTTTGTTGCTGCTGTTGCGATCATATTGATTTTTAGGGTTTCTATAAGAAATCGCTATTTTAGGGTTTCTGGTGTTTATCATGATGGATGTCAGCTATATTCATTCATAAGGCTAATTATTGTGAAACCCTAGAAAAATCAAGAGTGATGAAGTCATAAATTAGCAACAGGTTAGTGACACTAAAAAGTGTCACTAAAAAGCATCGTCTGGATATATGGTTTTGAAAGTAACTCTACTTCTTGGATGTCGAGGGTACTGGAGATAGTAAGGTTACGTTCAGTTGGGGTAAGGATACGTTTTTATCAAGCAGACTAAAGTTACTGGTTGTTTGGACGACTATATTGATGACGTTACTGATTCAACAAGTAAGGATATATGGTTTTGAAAGTAACTCTACTTCTTTGAACGCATAATTGACTAAAGTTACTGGTTATCTTACTGCTGCTAATGAGTTTTTAAAGGTACCAAATCAGTTGTGTAAATTGGGAGTAAGGTTACTGTGCAGAAACTGAGATTACTGGTTATTGAAAGTGGTATGGCAGCTGAGCTATAATTGAATCCTTATTCGTTAATGCGGCTTGAGAAATTTTATTCGTTATTGAAGGAGCTGTTTGTTTTCAAAGTTTCTGCCGCTGCTCTTTATTAATACTGCTGGCCACACATGAGTTAGTACTGCTATTAACTTTTTAGTACTCCTACAATAAATTTTTACTACTGCTGGTTATAATCACTATATGTTGTTTGTCAACTTAATGCTGCCCTTTGAGACTTTGTACTGCTTTTCATAGTTAATACTGCTACGTATAAAGTTTATACTGCTGAAGTATACATTAGTGCTGCTATCATATTTTTTGTGCTGCTCGTTAGTACAGCTGATTTATTATTAATTAATACAGCTAGCCTTGTCCGATGAAAGAACTTTATACTTCTAGCTTTATCAGATATTAGACAGTACATGGTTTTGTGATATCGGACGACACATACAAGAAGATTTTTGGTTTTGGTTTATTTGTTCTTGAAAGGTTAAAGGCTCGTATTTATTGGTTTAATTGGTTACGAAGAAGATTGTTTATCACTTATTTGAAGATTGAAGTGGAATTTCTTGGATGCGTGTTCTTATCATATCTTAAACGGCCTGCAACATTTAAAGGCAACTTGTTAGTGCTTTAATGTTGTGACAATGACTTGTCAAAATCTAGCAATAAGGGTTTGCTATCACTTAAAGGAGTTACATTGTAGTGCTCAGTGTCTCATAGAAGATGAGGATTTTGTCAAGAGGTTGCGGTCTACTTAAATATTTGGCTTTTAGTATAAGTTCAAAGTCACGTGGATAGTACAAGACATGAGACATAAGTTTTAGTTTTTCTACTTCGTCATCAAGTTCGTTATACTTA
Organism: Artemisia tridentata subsp. tridentata; assembly: GCA_021014915.2. Lineage (NCBI taxonomy): Eukaryota > Viridiplantae > Streptophyta > Magnoliopsida > Asterales > Asteraceae > Artemisia > Artemisia tridentata. The sequence continues at coordinate 270,663,013 of CP139509.1, read as the reverse complement.
GTTTTCTTCAATAGTAATCAATACAAGAAGCCTACAGAATTGAAGATTCAAGAAATGGTTAACACTTGGATTTCAGGGGAAGCATATTATAGGGTGTTTAATCATTTACATGCACCATTTGAGGGGAACGTTTTTACTACTGTAAGTCTTTATTACTACAGATAGTTTAAGTTTATATTGTCTTGAATTCATTATTAGTGCGGAAAACTTCATGTAGGGTAATTTGAGACATTGGAAGGCTAGATTAGAAGTGTGATATTGATTTGTGGTTGTGAAGATCAAAGTTGCATCTACTTAGCATCTCCTAGTGGATAATGACAAAAAGGGGAAGAAGTATATAGAAGTTTTGCAACTTGTAGATCCTTGGTGGTACAGCATGTTATGTACGTTCACACGAGTTGCGCTTAAGGGGAAGATTGTTTCATTCATAGAAGATCTAGAAGAATGTTTTGTAATTGTCAACTAGGGGAAGATTGTTGGGTTTTATATTGAGTTGACAATACAAAACAATAAAAGAAGAATGATGCAAATACGAAACATGAAGGACTTAAAAGACAAAGAAGGAATTCTACAAGCTATAGAAGATTATAGAAGGTTCCTTTTAAAGATAAAGATTAAAGTTAGGAAGATTTGTTTCCTTATATTGTTATAAGTCCTTTGTAAACCCTAATATCTCTATTATATAAAGAGATATAGGGCGTATATTTTATGTGTGCACAGAAAAGATGTAGACGTCTAAGTTTAGTGTGTGTCCTCAGCGTGGGTTTGTAGAAAACGCCTGGAGTTTGTGTTTGTTAAGCCTCAAGGATCTTATGATTCTTGTTAGATTAGTAACCGTTCTACACTTAATCAAGTAGAATTGGGGCTTATCGTGTTTGTAATTGTATTATTATGATGATGATGATGACGAAGAAACCTTGTTACAAAAACATTGATGTTTTGTTTAATCCGCTGCGTATATTGTTAATATTTGTTATTGTTATTCCTTGTGCTCAAAATGATCTAAGTAGTTTTAACAAACTCCACAGTATTAGTTCCTTGCCAAACACTGAAATTTTTGAAACTCTATCCAGGATGGGGTATGTGTCCAATTCTGATAAACTAACTTTTCAAAAAGGACACTTTACCCCTCAATGGAGATTTTTCATACATATCATCTTACACTGTTTTAGTTCTAAGAAAACCTCATGGGAGCAATTCAGTAGCAATATTACAACTGCTCTAATTTGTTTAGCCACAAACAGCACTTTTAATTTTTTAAAACTGATTTTTGATGGTATGGTAAAAATGTGGATAGCAAATGCAAGTTTTTAATCTATCCAAGGTTTATTCAAATATTTTTGAACAAGAACAAAAATCTACTTATGTCCCAAAAAACTGTTTACAAAACTCCTACTCTTACTCAAAAGCTTTTTAGTAACATGAGAAT